>OX243844.2:2500-5000 GCA_945859575.2 Herminia tarsipennalis | reverse complement strand
AGGTTAGGTTAGGTTAGGTTAGGTTAGGTTAGGTTAGGTTAGGTTAGGTTAGGTTAGGTTAGGTTAGGTTAGGTTAGGTTAGGTTAGGTTAGGTTAGGTTAGGTTAGGTTAGGTTAGGTTAGGTTAGGTTAGGTTAGGTTAGGTTAGGTTAGGTTAGGTTAGGTTAGGTTAGGTTAGGTTAGGTTAGGTTAGGTTAGGTTAGGTTAGGTTAGGTTAGGTTAGGTTAGGTTAGGTTAGGTTAGGTTAGGTTAGGTTAGGTTAGGTTAGGTTAGGTTAGGTTAGGTTAGGTTAGGTTAGGTTAGGTTAGGTTAGGTTAGGTTAGGTTAGGTTAGGTTAGGTTAGGTTAGGTTAGGTTAGGTTAGGTTAGGTTAGGTTAGGTTAGGTTAGGTTAGGTTAGGTTAGGTTAGGTTAGGTTAGGTTAGGTTAGGTTAGGTTAGGTTAGGTTAGGTTAGGTTAGGTTAGGTTAGGTTAGGTTAGGTTAGGTTAGGTTAGGTTAGGTTAGGTTAGGTTAGGTTAGGTTAGGTTAGGTTAGGTTAGGTTAGGTTAGGTTAGGTTAGGTTAGGTTAGGTTAGGTTAGGTTAGGTTAGGTTAGGTTAGGTTAGGTTAGGTTAGGTTAGGTTAGGTTAGGTTAGGTTAGGTTAGGTTAGGTTAGGTTAGGTTAGGTTAGGTTAGGTTAGGTTAGGTTAGGTTAGGTTAGGTTAGGTTAGGTTAGGTTAGGTTAGGTTAGGTTAGGTTAGGTTAGGTTAGGTTAGGTTAGGTTAGGTTAGGTTAGGTTAGGTTAGGTTAGGTTAGGTTAGGTTAGGTTAGGTTAGGTTAGGTTAGGTTAGGTTAGGTTAGGTTAGGTTAGGTTAGGTTAGGTTAGGTTAGGTTAGGTTAGGTTAGGTTAGGTTAGGTTAGGTTAGGTTAGGTTAGGTTAGGTTAGGTTAGGTTAGGTTAGGTTAGGTTAGGTTAGGTTAGGTTAGGTTAGGTTAGGTTAGGTTAGGTTAGGTTAGGTTAGGTTAGGTTAGGTTAGGTTAGGTTAGGTTAGGTTAGGTTAGGTTAGGTTAGGTTAGGTTAGGTTAGGTTAGGTTAGGTTAGGTTAGGTTAGGTTAGGTTAGGTTAGGTTAGGTTAGGTTAGGTTAGGTTAGGTTAGGTTAGGTTAGGTTAGGTTAGGTTAGGTTAGGTTAGGTTAGGTTAGGTTAGGTTAGGTTAGGTTAGGTTAGGTTAGGTTAGGTTAGGTTAGGTTAGGTTAGGTTAGGTTAGGTTAGGTTAGGTTAGGTTAGGTTAGGTTAGGTTAGGTTAGGTTAGGTTAGGTTAGGTTAGGTTAGGTTAGGTTAGGTTAGGTTAGGTTAGGTTAGGTTAGGTTAGGTTAGGTTAGGTTAGGTTAGGTTAGGTTAGGTTAGGTTAGGTTAGGTTAGGTTAGGTTAGGTTAGGTTAGGTTAGGTTAGGTTAGGTTAGGTTAGGTTAGGTTAGGTTAGGTTAGGTTAGGTTAGGTTAGGTTAGGTTAGGTTAGGTTAGGTTAGGTTAGGTTAGGTTAGGTTAGGTTAGGTTAGGTTAGGTTAGGTTAGGTTAGGTTAGGTTAGGTTAGGTTAGGTTAGGTTAGGTTAGGTTAGGTTAGGTTAGGTTAGGTTAGGTTAGGTTAGGTTAGGTTAGGTTAGGTTAGGTTAGGTTAGGTTAGGTTAGGTTAGGTTAGGTTAGGTTAGGTTAGGTTAGGTTAGGTTAGGTTAGGTTAGGTTAGGTTAGGTTAGGTTAGGTTAGGTTAGGTTAGGTTAGGTTAGGTTAGGTTAGGTTAGGTTAGGTTAGGTTAGGTTAGGTTAGGTTAGGTTAGGTTAGGTTAGGTTAGGTTAGGTTAGGTTAGGTTAGGTTAGGTTAGGTTAGGTTAGGTTAGGTTAGGTTAGGTTAGGTTAGGTTAGGTTAGGTTAGGTTAGGTTAGGTTAGGTTAGGTTAGGTTAGGTTAGGTTAGGTTAGGTTAGGTTAGGTTAGGTTAGGTTAGGTTAGGTTAGGTTAGGTTAGGTTAGGTTAGGTTAGGTTAGGTTAGGTTAGGTTAGGTTAGGTTAGGTTAGGTTAGGTTAGGTTAGGTTAGGTTAGGTTAGGTTAGGTTAGGTTAGGTTAGGTTAGGTTAGGTTAGGTTAGGTTAGGTTAGGTTAGGTTAGGTTAGGTTAGGTTAGGTTAGGTTAGGTTAGGTTAGGTTAGGTTAGGTTAGGTTAGGTTAGGTTAGGTTAGGTTAGGTTAGGTTAGGTTAGGTTAGGTTAGGTTAGGTTAGGTTAGGTTAGGTTAGGTTAGGTTAGGTTAGGTTAGGTTAGGTTAGGTTAGGTTAGGTTAGGTTAGGTTAGGTTAGGTTAGGTTAGGTTAGGTTAGGTTAGGTTAGGTTAGGTTAGGTTAGGTTAGGTTAGGTTAGGTTAGGTTAGGTTAGGTTAGGTTAGGTTAGGTTAGGTTAGGTTAGGTTAGGTTAGGTTAGGTTAGGTTAGGTTAGGTTAGGTTAGGTTAGGTTAGGTTAGGTTAGGTTAGGTTAGGTTAGGTT